>JAMQGT020001716.1:0-10511 GCA_024447675.2 Pterophyllum scalare | reverse complement strand
CTGACATATCAGCCACTCTTCCAGCACATCCTGTATGAACCAAAAGAGGGCAGCAGCACAACATGAGACAGTACATGACAATGTTGCAAGACGCAAGACTTCCAGAGCCGATAGATTTCTGCGTGCGTGTGTGTACCTGAGTCAGTCTGAGCTTGCGCTCCCAGGTGCTGATCCGTGCCTCAAACATTTTTTTGAAGGGTGAGAAGGACATGCTCTGCGTCATGACAATGTGGTCATCAAGCAGCTGGGATGCTTCAACTGGGTTTGTTAAAATGTAGGTTCCCGTGTCCTTGTAGGGCAAAACATCAACAACTACTGTCGACCAGTCTTGTTCCATCTTTTCCAGGGCCTGGGTGAAAATGTATGCAAAGCAGAAGAAGCACAAGTTTTTGTGAAAATATTCACACACTGACAGCGCAGACTGGCAAGGTGAGTGGTTACTGCTACTTTAAAACAGCAGGAGCACCCCTTACTGAGCTTTTATATTTATTTTATAATAAAAATAAGCAACAACACACCAATCTTTACAAACCCTATACAAAACACTTTAGACTAGGATTCTCATTCAGCAGTACCTGTTCAATGGTGTATTCTTTCCCAGCCTCTTCAGCCACTTGAGCTATGTCATCTACATAGTTCTGCAGGCCAAGCTCCAGGCAGTGGGATAAGGTCAAGTTGGCTTTGGGCTTGACTGTAACTTGAATGCTTTCTGAAAGTATTTCCCAGTGGCGGCTCTTCATCCCCGGGTTTCTTAGTCCCTGGATTAGAGGGATATAAGGCCGGAAGTCCTCAATCTTGGTGCAAATTAGATTTGCCACCATTTGGCACTCTAGAGTTGTGTAAGGCACCAAGAGCAGCCCATTAAACAACAAGTTAGTCACATTTTCAAAGGGAAACACAACTCAGTCAAATTTAAATGGTAATACGCATGTCACCTACCAGGAATGTCCTTGAACTGTTTAATACATTTGTGTATGGTCTTGTAGGCTTCAGTGACATTTCGCTCAAGCTGCTCCGGATCAATGGAAGACAGAGGGTCATGGAGCCAGCTTTCACTCCAACGCAGCCAATCAGACGTGGTGGTCCACAGATCTCTATAAGGCTGGAAGTCTTTTACAAGCTTCTGCAGCTGATTGTACTGTAATATACATTCACACCCAAAACAAATTGTTACTCTTTAGTTTTTGAAACCCTCTGGAATGAATTAATCACACAAAAATTATTTATCATGATCCACTTGGTTTCCCTTACATTTGTGACAGGCATACCAAACAAGCGTTCTCTGCTGTTGTAAGTTTGGGCCATAGTCTGGCACTCCTTAAGTTGCTTGCTTCTAAGCCTGACATTGTTGGCCATCTCATGGGCATGATCAATGTCTCCATGGCTAGCAAACCCAGCAACAATCATCTAGAAATGCAGATTAAATAACAGACTGAGTAATTTAGAAACATATAACATCAATGTAATTAGTAGCTCTGCCATATAGTGGAAGCATGGTGCACTGTGTTGACTAAAGCAAAACTAATTTCAATTTTATTTATATAGTACCAATTCACTACAATAGTTGCCTCACTGCACTTTATATTGTAAGACCCTACAAAATTCAACAGAAAACTCCAACAATCAGACAACCCCCTATGAACAAGCACTTGGTGACAGTGGGAAGGAAAAACTCCCTTTGAACAGGACGAAACCTCTGGCAGAACCAGGCTCAGGGACGGGCAGCCATCTGCTGCAAGCAGTTGGTGGTAAGGGGAAAGAGGAAAGATCAGAGGGAGACAGGACAAAAGACACACTAAGGGAGAGCCGGAGTTTAATAATAACTAATGATTAAATGCAAAGTGGTGTATAAACACATGGACAGTGAGAAAAAGAGAGTGACGAAGAAACAGTGCATCATGGGAAACTTCCCAGCAGCCTATTGCTGCATAGAGGGTGTCTGTCTCACTAATTCAAATTGGAATCTAGTTTTACAGGAGAGGGGCCTGAAAGCTGAAGGCTCCTCCTCCCATTCTACTTTTAAATAGCCTAGGAACCACAAGAGCTGGCTTAAGCATTTTTGGGATAATATTGTACTATGAGTTCTTTAAGATAATTTGGAGACTGATTATTCAAGACCTTTTATGTGAGGAGAAGAATTTTAAATTCAGTTAACAGGGAGCTAATGAAGAAAAGCCAATATGGGAGAAATATGCTTTCTTTCTAGTCCCTGTCAGTACTCTAGCTGTAGCAGTTTGGATCAACTGAAGGCTTGTAAGGGAGTTTTTAGAGCACCCTGACAATGACTTACAATAGTCCTGCCTAGAAGTAAAAAAAAAAAATGCATAAACTAGTTTGTCAGCATCACTCTGACACATAATGTTTCTAATTGTATCAATATTGTGCAAATAAAAAAAGGCAGTGGAACATATTTGTTTGGAGCATGTGTGACTGTTTAAGGACATATCCTGGTCAAAAATGACAAAAGAAAAATTTGTCACGGTGATACTGGAGGCAAAGAAATGGCATCCGGAGCAAGCATCTAGTTAGACGCCATGTTTCTGTGGGGCCGAGTACAATAACCTCAGTTTTATCTTAATTCAGAAGTAGAAAAGAAGAAGGAGTAGAAAGGAAAAGAATTCATCCTGGAACAAAACTTTTCAGTTGAGTAGACCTTCAGATTGTTTAAATGCTCCTCAAAGTTGTTCTGGTCAGTTAGCTGGGTCTTGCGGAAGGACTCCTCATCCTCCAAGTGCTGGGCGGCTGCTGCTTTCATCTGGTTGATTATCTTATGTGGCCATGCAATTGCTGTCCACCTGCACAGATAAATCCCTATAAATCCCACAAGGTATCCAACGATCTAAAACCAATTCCCTTTTAATTGATGATAATCATACACTTACTTTTTGTTGACATCATTGTTTGGAATACAGTGGAAAAATTCTTCCATGAGCTCATAGTCTGACAATATCTTGCCAAGATGTTCCTGTTGACAGATTAGAAAAAAGAGGATGGATTCATAAATTAATTCTTCATTTAATATTTACTACAGAAGCATGCACTTCATCCATTCAACCTTGTAACTCCTAAGCTGTTCTGGGATTTGTTTCATCCACTCCCTCTTGTCACTCAGTTCCTCGATGTTATGGGGTTTTTCACGTAGCTTTCTGTCAATAATGTCACATTCTTCACATGCCTAAACATAAAAAATAACCAAAATTCAATGAGAAAGCAATAAAAATGTAGGATGTATGTTAAAAGATAAAAATTTATGTTCAAAATAGAATTAAGTACCTAGCCTTACCTTGTCAATCTGCATACATAGCTTCAGAGCAAGGTGGTCTAGCAGTGCTGTAGCTAAACTCTTTCTTTTCTTTGTGAGAGACTTGCATACAGCATCAATACGAACAAGAAATGGACCAATCACTAAAGAAGATGGCAAGGATTGTTCAATTATTTCCATTTCTTTGAGCTGCTGCTTCACCTCTTGTATCAGTTCTTGTGATGAGTCTTCTGCATTATGAGATCTGATAGCAAAATTACAAACAAAAAAATAAGGAAAACATGAGTTCATGTAATAAAGAATGCATCCTAAATAGACCATAAATCCCACTGACCCCAGTCTTACACTTGTGAAAACTGGACACATAATTTTAAACACAAACTTACATGAGAATGTAAGTTTTTATGTCCAAATTATGTAGCTCCACGTATTTCTCATATTCAGCAGCATAAGCCCTGAGAGGTACTGTTGCTTGTATCAGAACACTGCGGATCTTCTCTCTCAGCTCACTCACTTGTGGTTCCCCCAAACACACAGACTCAAGCAAAGGCTCTCCAACCATAAACAACTTCTGCAACACAAACTGGTACGGGCACGAGCAAAACAGTTCAAATATCATCGTCATTTTCAAAATCCATGACCACAGGAGTGTACAGTACTGTTAAATAAAGGTCTTGAGTCACCCCTCATTTCTTTATATTTTTCTTTCAAGGAGCCAGGGCTTCCTGTAATTTTTCAAAGTGGTATTGAGCAATAGTTCTCCAGGCTTTCTAAAGGTCTTTCAAAGTTTTCACTCATTTTCAGTGCTTGTACATGTCCATTTTCAGAGGAATGGGTTTTTATGTTTTTTAAGACCCTTAACACTGACCTATGCATCATTCAAACACAAAAAATACATTTAACTCAAGAGATGACCCAGTGTTCTGTCACCACATAACAAACAATGTAGCAAACAACCACTTTTAAATTATATCTTTAGGTACTGACTAGAACCTGTCATAAAACCACAAAAAATTCTAAAGATAACACAAGTTAACAGGCATAAATGAGCATCTTTGCATCTACAAGATGGTTCTCAAAGAGCTATTAGTCAAAAACCTGACATGGTGTCCTTAAAGAATTTAAGGAAATTTGATAAGTGGAGGACAAAAGAAGATATGGCAGGCCTAAAACTCTATCTACAGCAGATTAACAGTATTTGAAAGTCATGGCCTTGAGAAACAGGGAAAAATCCAGTGAAGACTTGATAAAGGACCTGGGTGATGCTTCATTAGAAATGTTCTCCAAGAAAGAGTGGCTGTCAAGAAGCCATTCTTAACGAACAAGAAAAAACTGAGGTATGCTAAATTATGCAAAAGAATGGACAGAAAACAGTGAGAACAGGTCTTATGGAGTGAGTGTCCATCTGTAAAACACAGTGGCAGCTCTGTCATGGAACAAAAGTCAGCCAACATACGAAGAAGAGATTTAGAGGTCCGTCAAGAGGCCTGGAGCACTATTCCTGAAGACTACTTCTTTAGAATTGTACAGTTGTACTCTGTTTTGGTCTTTATTATTATTATTACTACATTATTTCTATTTATGTTGGCACATTTCAATCGCTGCACTTACTTACCATTTTCCTAACAAAATCTAAGGACACAAGGGATGGCTTAGACTTATGCACAGTACTGCATTATGAAGTTTTCAATGCATTCTCATTTGCAATTTATGGTGTGTGACTCAGCAGATTTGATTTACCCTATCAAGCAGTGGTGCACTACGTGTGGAAATAATGCCGTTATCAAACAGCTTCACCGTGGATGTCGTAAAATTTTCCAAGGGAGGGCTGTAATGAACCCCAGTCTTATCCAGAACCAAGTCCACCAAGAAGAGAGGATTTCTCTTTGGCCTAGACATGGATAATGATGACATATTACTGACAAAAATAATGATTATTTTAAGTACAGTAATCAATTATATTTCATTCACTATTAAAAACTCCACAAACGCAGTGCAGGGGAGCAAATGTGTGTGTATAATGAATTCCAAATTATATTAAGACAGTGGAAGAGGAAAAAGGAAAGTTGTGCAAATGCATTCTGTCTTACTTGTAGGGGCTAGTGATCAGGTTGTTCCCCCAGACCAGGTCCTGAGGACATGTCAGCACACTGTGGCAGGTGTCCATCACCACCTTGGTAAGTCTGGCCAGTGAGTCCTGCACAAGGAAGCGCAGGGAGTCCTGCATGTTGTAGTGCACCACAGCCAGGAGTTTAGACAGCTTGGAAACCTTGTAGGTGTCCCAACAAGTCTCATTTATGTTGTACGCGCCCTTGCCCATATTCCTAAGGCTGTACCGGATGCTGTTGCTCAGCTTGGTGATCCAGGTGTCCCTAAGAAACAAGTTTATCTGGATAAGGAAGAAGAGATTTGATGTTTTTTTTTATTTGTGTGAATTTCAGGTTTATTCTTTGTCTTTGGTCATTCCCTGCTAGTGATCATCAGCAACAGAATTCATTCACTGTTAAATTTAAATAAATTTGAACTATATTTCCTTTTCTCCTGTACCACTGTGACTCTGATTTTTTTTTAAGCTGTTGCTGATAATCTTCTGGGAAAGGTTTGACCACATATAAGCCACATTTGCTACATGTGTAGTTATCACCATGCAATCAAACAGTGTATTCAAATCCTTACCTAAAAGAAACAAACACTTCAGTACATTAAGATCTTTATTTTGGTAAAGATGAAATGAATGTTCTCATATTAGTTTATTAAATAACTATGTACCCTAACTTATTTGCATAGTTAATGCACGTTTCTGTTTGACTCTCAGACTACTTCAAACCTTCTATTGCTTTCTGAAGTCAGAACAAAAGAGCGTCAGTTTTTCTTAATGAAAGCATTTAAATTGTTTGTGTCTGCTGATGCATAATTCAAATAATAAGACCCATGTTTTTAACCCAATAGCCTCTCAGTGCTACAGTACCTGAGCGTGCATCTGAGACTGGACAGCTTCAAATTCCTCCAGTGGAAGTGGTTTAACCATTTTCAAGTTGAAGAGCCTCATGTTTTCAACTTGTTTGCACTCACACCAAATTTCAGATAACAAACAGATCACCTCTGGCTTAGTTAGCATTGACCTGAAGATAAATGCAGCTCGATTCTCCTCATAGGCAGAGTAAGGAACTGCTACACGTCCTGCATAGATAAAAGAAACCAGTCTTTTGATTCTGAAGGTGTTAACTGATGCTACATTTCTTTAATTGGAACTGGACTGAGCACAAAAGTATATATGGTTAAATGTCTTACCTGTTGGTGGTACTTGCTCAGGGGCCTTCTGTGGCAGGGTTATATGTGAAAACTCTTCAGGGTTGCTCATCACTACTTTGTCAAAGATCAAGCTGTTCATTGTACGGTCATACTCCAGTCTGACCTCCTTCTCCAAGCCCACAACACATTTCTCTAAACTGTACACATAATCTTGCCTTTATCCATCCAGTTAGTTGGTTAACACGTCAACTCAGACTGATCTAACTTAAAAAAGCAGATCATAATAAGCAAGGGGAAAACTGCAGCAGTAACAAGACATGAAAGTACTCACTTCTTCAGCTTAAGGCCAGGAGCTGACAGGGTACGTCTTTTGATACTCTGGAGAGTGTCAGTATTGAGAGATGGTGTTCCCCTCCAGATGGGCATGTAGTCCACAGATAAGCGGTAGAGAAGAAGAGCCTCTGTTTCCTCCCTGTACTGCAGGGCAAAACTGGACCCGCTCAACAAAGATACGTGGGTCTTCAGCGCAGAATAGCAGTCTGATCCTGGGTACCCAGTACTTACTGCCCCCAATTAAAGAGTTTGTTCCTGTGAGGCGGAGGGTAACAGATCAGTGACATAATCAGTGACAGCAAAGACAGAGACAAAGACAAATTATGAGACAACACTCTGTTACTAGACATGTACACCAACCGGAGGATGTACTCTTTTTGTGTTCTTCATTCATAACAGGACTTCCTTTTTCATCTGTCTCTCTGCTGTCATGGTGGACCTTCTGTACCAGATACTGACATTTCTCTTTGCAGTAATCAAGAATTCCAACTAAGTGCCAGCTGTACTTCAGAGGTGTGCTTGAAGGGTCATCTGCAAAAGAACAGAAGAGAATATCTTGTTACATAAAGGAGACGGTAACCCATAGATATGCCTGCCTCCAGCATTCCAATGTTGCCCCAGTCGTGGCATTCTTACAAATGTAATCGTGGTGGAGGGTGTGGTTCAGGGCACGGCTAGGGGAGAGGTGGGGCAGTGGGTTCTGATCTCTGCTGCCACCCTCTGCTCACAGTTTCCGACTATGGGCTCGGCACTTTCCTACATGACGTTTGTGCGGCTTTTTAATGTTGCAATGAAGTAAAAGTCAAAACTAAGCAGAAGGCACGTGCAAAGTTATTACAATATTTTACTTTGCATGTTTAAATTGGTATTCACAATAAACGATCCTTCTTTTGAGCTGACACTAAACTTAGCTGATGTTGGCTTACAATATGTCTGGTAAACAATAACAAAATCAACATCCTAATCTTACTAAAATATACAAAATCTGCGTGCGTGTGTGTGTGTGTGTGTGTGTGTGTGTGTGTGTGTGTGTGTTTGTTTGTTTCTTTGGACTGCCAAACTCCTTCTACACCAACAGGAGTTGAGCAACCAAACTTGACACACGAGCTCATCTTAGGCACCTGAAGGTTCTTACCTATATCAAACATTATGAAATTAACATGCTATAAAATGACCTGTTTTTAGCATTTATGCAACTATAACACTTTATAAAAGCATACTATCATTTGAAATTTATAACACTAACATCTCATTTATACCCACAAAAGCTAAATTATACATAATATATTATGACATTATGGTGTTACCTAGCAACCACCTAGCAATGAATACCCCCAACCCTGAAAGGAATCAGTGGAAGAAAATGGATGGATGTGAATATTATTTGTTAATCTGTCAACCAGAGATGTTGTTGTATGTGTTATTGTGTTAAGGAGTCTTAAATTACCTAATCTATGTGTCCAAGTGTTAAATCTGTTTCGTGGCACTGACAATTACAGTAGCAGTTATCGTGCATATGTACCTAAACTGTAGTTACAAAAGCATTTAAAGAAGAACAGCATTGCTGAGATGGGCTTATTTTCTGTGCAGAATCCCAAAAGTTAGAAGATATTCATGCCCAGCAGTATTAAGTGGAAGAGACTGGGCCAAACTGGGCCTACACAGACCTAGGAGGCCTAGTTCCAACTCCAAAAGCAGCAACCAATACAGCATCTACGTGTACATATTAATGATACTTTACCAGGAGCAATTTCATCACATGTAGGTAGCAGGGCTTGTCCAGGAACAGGTTTTTGAGCAGGCAATCCTTCAGCATTGCCTAAAGCTAGCCAGTCTTCTGGAGTCCGGCAGTCATACTCCTCATTGTCAAACAGCTTAATAAAAAACATGGGAAAGATTAGTGTCATGATGTAAAAAGAAAAGAAAAAAAAGGTGGTAACAGGCTCACCTCCAATGGGAGGAAGGGTGAAACAGGACTGTCTGGTGTGGTCACATGCTCATTATCATTTTCCAAAATACTTGGCAAAAGGAGATTAGAATCTATGCCCTTTTGAGCCAGGAGCTCTTCAACATGTAAATGTAAGTATTCCCGTCGACGTCTGTTAAAAACGCAGTATAAAAATGCACAGTTAATTCACAGCAGTACTTTGAAATGTGACTCTACTAAAAGCTCCTGTAGAATAAAGAAAACTGAACATGTATTGCTGCTATATGAGATGTGTCCTACTCCCTCAAAGGCAACCAGTGAATCTGGTCTTGCAGTATTCAAAATAGCTCCGACTACAGAAGAAGATGCCATATGTAGTGCACACAAACAGTACATACCTCTCTATCTCTAATTTGCGGGGTATCAAGCCCGGACGCACTTTGAAGGCTACTTGGACTTTGGGTTTATCTCCACCCTGGCAAAAGTATGAAGTCTGTGAGGAAAATGAATTATGTGGTACATATTCGCTCTTCCCTGCACAGCTGAGCCGATCGGGTGGAGTCTTGATGATTCCTAGTGAAATAAACAGAAGGAAGATTTTACAAATAGCACAAAAATTATTTTCTAGCAGAACTTTTATATCAATACAATAGTAAAATGTCAGAAATATTGATTTAAAATGACTAAACAGTGTCATGTACTGCTCACCCTTCAGTGTGTTAGAATGACCTAACGTTCAGCAAGGATTGCCCCTGTGACATCAGCTGGGTCTTTGGTGTGGATGTACAAGTCTGAAGCATACGCATATACAGTAACTTAGAGTTTTTGATAGGAGCAAAACAGCAGCAGCCCGCTATTTTGCAGGCATACAACAATCAGTCAATTAGAAGAGCCAAACGAGCCCTTACCTGGAATTTGAGTGTAGAAATGATATCAGAGTATATTCCTCATATAGCTGTTGCAGGAATTTGTCTCTCTGACTTCGAGATGGAGTCTTGGGCTCTGGGGGTTTTCTGGGGGGGTGAGGCACTCCGAAACCAGGAAATCTTTCGTCCTCCATCTTCATGTAGGATAAAAATAATGTACGTGTGAGCAATGAAGGTTGGGTTTAGTCACCTCCTTCTTTAAGGATATGCTTTAAAAATGTTAAATGTAGGGTGATTAAAATATGGATGTGAAGCTTTATGTGCTACTGATTTAGGCACTGTTAATGGAGCTTACATTGCGAAAAGGAGAAAGGGAACTTGGCATTACTTAACCGTGAAAACACCTGTTGTGCTAAAAAGTGATTTGTGTTTTTTATGTGTAATATCTAGGGATGTGCGCGACTACTCGACTAGCCGACTAGTCATCGCTATTGTACTAGTCGGTACCAGACGTACTAGTCGGTTAGCCTAATTATTAGGGTTTCAATAAGCCCAGTGCTGGTAAATGTTTGTCCTAAATGTTATGCAGCCCTCTGCCACCAGATGGAGCTGCAGCCCTTACATCGTTTTAGAAAAATGCCATAACGTAAGCGCACCTCCAAAGAAACACCCTTCCTTCCCTGCATTTCCGTTTTGTACAAAGTAGCGAGAAAACTAGCGGGACAAATGTTTTTGCACCTTAAAAACACTGAGAGTAGGAGCCAGGGGGGGAAAAAGTGCCAGCAATTTATGTTACGGCCTACACCGGCCTACACCGGTAATTAAAACATCGGTAATTAACACACGTAATGCACCTGCACAGGTATAAACG
>JAMQGT020001715.1:0-15984 GCA_024447675.2 Pterophyllum scalare | reverse complement strand
TTATGTTATGTACATCTTGCTGGGTTAGAATTATGGTATTGCTTGATGTCACAAACCTGTGCTCAGATCAGCTCCTGCTTCCACTGCTTTCTGTTTATAGGACTGACCTGTCAGGATGTTCCTCACATGGTTTTTTCTGTATGATGGGAACACTTAAGACACAACTGTGTTCTCAAGCATGCACATAAACAGACGTGAGTCTTTCAGCAGTCGCTCCATTACATGTATCATGTTTCTCGGTGTAACGTTGAATGGAAACAGCTCTGTGTGACCCTCAGAACCTGCTGAACCCGTACCTGCTGTTAGACACCAGAGTGCAGCGTGTGGAAATGCACCTTCCACTGTGTTCACAGTTAAATAAGCACACAAATATACATTTACTGTTGCCACAATAGCAATCCAGCTGTTCCTTCAAAGCTGGACAAACAGATGATGAAAATGAACACGGTTGAGCTCAGCTAGTTTCTAACTGTTCTCCTGCTGTTGAAAGATTCTGTACACATTAAGAACGTTATGGTTCAGCAAAGGTCAAAAACTTCAACACGTGTGCGTCGCATTTTAGAACAGACTCAACAAAGTCAGATGTTTAAAAGCTCCCAGCTGCTCTCAAAAGTTACCTTTTCTGTTTACATGGAGAATTTGCCAAATATTTTCTATTGATGAGGACAATTGCTGCATTTCAAAGGATTCAAGGATTTAAGGTTTTTTATTTGCCATTTGTGCATGAACCAAGGTCTAGACACACTGGAATTTTTTTGCAACTGCCACTAAAGTCCGAAAGAAAAGGAGCGCAGCTTTAAACATCCACAGCAACACACACTGAGGCTGTGCTGCAGGAACCATCCTTCTTTAGTCTCTTCATGGCCGGTTTGATGTGTTTGCTGAGAGATCGGCATGAAAAAGATAAAAGATCCCAGCTCGCCCCTACGGGCGGTCTCTACCAGAGCTTGAGGGTCCTGTGCCGTATCCCAGCTGTTCCCAGGACTGAGCTCTTCTGGACAGAGATCTCATGTGTCGTATTGAAGCAGCTGTTTCCTGTGATTTGGCACTATATAAAGAAAACTGAATTGAACTGAAAGGAGAGCTGCTGTGTGTGTTTATGTTCTTTATACTTTTCATTTACTGTCCTCTCTGTGAGCTCACACCCAGCAGCAGAATGAAGTCCGGCTGCTTCTTTTCCTCCTCTGAGCTTCATTCCTGGCGTTCCCGCACTGCTCTCTGTCCAACCTGTTCCCTCCTTCTCCTCCTGTCTCTCTGACTGAAAACCCGTCTGGAATGTCAGGAGCAAGTGTGATGATCTGCTGTGTGATTGGCTGAGAAAAACACACTTCATGAGATGAAACTTTTTTACTGGCTCATATTCAGGTATGGCAGGTGTGACTCACCTGTGTGATGCAGCTGATAATCAGCAGGTGAGATGATTGGAAGGAATGCAGCCCAGCAACAAGCCACCTCACTTCCAGTTTACCTGAAGCAAGACTGAGATAGGAAGGCTTCACCTCATCAGGCTTTGGCATCGATTTATTAAATTATTCACCCACCTGAGGTCAGCTGATACACAAAATTAAACAATCATCTGAAAAGGTGAACAACAACACAGCACAGCTCAAAAACACTGCTTATGATCAGAGATTTCATTTACACTCTCACACACACACACACACACACACACACACACACACACACACACACACACACACACTCTTGGGGGTTCTCTGGTAGTCACATGGCTCCATAATATAACAGGCAAAAATACAAGAACTTCGTTCATCAGCCTAAAATGTGGAAATGACTGAATCTAATGGAATGCAGTCAAAATGTCAACTATCACTACTTTTCTTCTAAATGAAATGCTAACATTATAGAAAGCAGTGAGCTCAAAACCTGTGGTTTCAGTGGAAGCCAATGAGGCATTTTTGGCCACGGAGGTGTCCAGAGGGAGTATCTGGCACTACATAAAAAATAATAATGCAATCAAATCAGTTTTGTTGCTAATCTTTGACATATGCAAGGCTCTAATCAACACCCATGCCACATCCCCCTAGCATTTATTACATGGAAAATGATTCAATTTTTTGGTGGTTTTTGAATTAATAATTAATAATTCATGTGATTAAAGGGTTAAAATGCTAAAATTTATTTAATGTTTGGTATGTTTGAGTAGGTATGAAGCTGATTATGTGATTTATGAAGAAAAGCAAAAAATATTTTAATGTATGATGATTTTCTAGCAGGTTTTTGGTGTGTGCATTTTTTTGCCAGGAAGGTGTCCAGAGGGTGCAACATTTAAGGAGGGCATAAGGGTTAAATAAAAACCACGAAAACAACTGAACTGTCAAATTTTTAATTCAAAGGAAATCAAAACCTGACTACAATGCAGAGAACAATAACTTTGTTATTCAAAAGAAAAGACAGGGAAAGCAGACAGGAAAAAATACCCCACAAAAGTAAGCAGACAGAAGGGGATAACGGGATGCTGTGGCCAAAGGTTTGAGAAAGTTTGGTGGTTATTTCTTTCCAGGAGTTTTGTATTGGTGGACAGAGGCAGAGTGTGTTTAGGTGGTCATCAGTTGTGTTAGTGTACAGTGTGTGCAAACATCTCGGTTCCTTAACAATTGAAAAAATGGATAGATGGATGGATATTCACAAAATATGACTGCCAGGTCTGACAGGTAGGAAGGAAAGAGTGAGAGGGAAAAAAGGAGGGAAGAAAACAGAAAAAATAAGGAGACAGACCTAGGTATACATGTATACACATATTTACACACACACACACACACAGACACACACACTCAGTCTTGCTGTCTGATGTTTTAATGTATGTGCGTGTCTCTGTCGTGAAACATACTCAGTAATGAGGGTGAGAAGCTGCAATCATGCCCCCGGGTTCTGGAGGTAAACGGGGAAAGACCCAGGGGACTCGGGCCATCCGCAGCCCACCTGGAGGTCAGGAGACCTGCAGCCACACATCTCGATGACATCTGCAAGCCCACCCCAGAGGAGGAAGGAGGGTGACCCTAGACGGAGCTTCCACGGCCAAAGGGCAAGAGCCCCAGAGAGCCAGAGGCAATGAGCACCCCACCACCCCGCAGGCTGTCCCCCCAGCACGAGCCGAGAACGAGGCCCCAGGTACCCGAGAGCCGCCCAACACACAGCGGAGCGGAGTCATTTCTTATACAGCGTCACATGTCAGGACAGCATTCACACTGCAGTGACCTTTGACCCTTCACTGAGGAATAATTAAAGTGAATGCACACCTTTAACCTTTTATCTTGATTTGGTTTGAGTTAATTCATCAAGTTTGTGATTAGAGACCAAACCAAACCCTCAGTGTTTCCCTCCTGATACCCTGTGGTGACCTCTGACCTCAGAGAGGCAGACCCAGCCTGGAGTCACCCCTGAACTCATTTAAAACTGAAACTTCGAGCTCTGCAAGACTTCAGACGGATCCTGCTGAGCTGCAAAGGAACCTCAGCGCAGCAGGATGGAGGTGAACAAACAGGTGGAGCAGGAGTATCAAGGTGTTTTCACGTGAACCCAGCACAGTGTGTCATCATCTGGTCGGGCAGGTAACCCCTCTCCTACCGGTTGGACCAGTTGTGCCTCCATTCCTGTCTGATGAGGAGCTTCAGTATAAAAGGTGGAGGACACCAGCTCAGAGCACTACACCACCGCCACCACAGCCACCTGCTGCTGGTCCTCTCTGGTCCAGTGGTTCTAGACAGTTCAACAGTAGGACATACGTTTGTGAAATGTTTAGGACCACTTGATCAGAGTGAGGAGCTAACATCTGGGAACATCTGGAGGAATTCAGCTTGAAAGGAGTGCAGGACATCGGGAGGTTCCTGAAAACGGCATGAACAACGCCTGAAGTTCCCGTTTCCTGCGAGCTGGACGCTCCTGAGGTGTGACAGGGAGAAAAGCAGGCAGGTGTAGTCTATTTCTGATTTCTGGATAATTCTGTTTATTCTGTGAAACGCTCCGTTGAATCCCTCTTTGAGACCTGAACCTTTGACTGATGTCTACAAACAGAGAATATTCCTGTGAAAGCCTGCACTCTAAACCTTCCATCAGGTTTTAAATGATGCATGTTTATATTTAGCTGCTTTGCCAGCCAATCAGGTTGCAGCTTTGATTTTTGACTTGTTCCTGTTTGATGGGGAACACGTCATCATAATAAGACCACAGTTATTGATTTATGACCAGAAAGTGGACTTCCTCAGTCTCAGCAAATCTTTGGAAAGCCGGAGCTCGTCACACAGACCGATCAGACCGAAGACCTGCAGCAGAGCCTTACAAAGGTCTCACAGGAACACACAGGAACACGTTCTTCTTGTTTTCAACTGTTTCACATAGAATAATGTAGATGAGCTGATATAATCACAGATTAAATATAACCCATAACTGAGTGTAACCGCAGGGCTGCTGTCAGAGATGTGGAGCATCAAGGACTCAGAGGGGCTTTTGTCTTCCTGTTTGAAGTCACTGGACTCAATCAGAGCTGCAGAATGTACCTGCAGACGCTCAGAGCAGACGCTCGGAGCAGACGCTCAGAGCAGACGCTCGGAGCAGACGCTCGGAGCAGACGCTCGGAGCAGACTGTCTTCTGTGTCTTCATCAAAATCTTTAAAATATGTGAGTGGTTCTGCTGCGCTTGCCGTTTAATAATGTGTGAAGGGCAGCAAACACACTTTCAGTAACACTGTAAAGACTCTGCGCTTCCTGCTGAGCAGGAGTCAGTCAGCTGTGTCACTTCCTGCTGTGAAAATGCTTTAAAACAATAAAAGCTTTGTGTGAGTCTGCTGCCCCTGTGTGTGGATGATGTGTTTTCTTTGTTCTCAGTTTAGTTGACATGATTATTAAACCTGATTTTCTACAGTCTTGTGAGATGAGTGGTGAGGAGGAGGAGGTCATCATCACTGTGCATTCAGCAGAAACATCAGGCACATTTGAGTCTCCAAGCAGCAGCTGTCTCCTTTGACCTGAGTGTGAAACCAGCTGAGGATGTAGTTTCATATAAAGCTGTGAAGGATGAGCCATGTCTGCAAACATGACAGCTCCACAGGTTTTCAGTCAATTCTGATTCATCTTTGTAGGGGTACCGAGGTCAGAGGTCATCCACATCCACCACTGAGGTCTCCAGCATCTCTTTCATTATTTATTAGGTTTATAATATCAGGTCACATTTGACCTCTGACCTACTTCAAGGCCCACAGATGAAGGTCAAAATGATTTAACACTGTGTTTCGCACTGCTACATAAATAAAACTGAACTGAATTTGTTATTACCACGTTATGACTGAAGGCTTCCAGTACTGTGAAAGGTGGCAGGTCGAGGCTGGAGGCCTCAGGTGTGTGAGGAGTGTGAGCACAGCAGAGTTATCACAGCTTCTGTTGTTGTCGTGTTAAGGGTTGTTAGGTTTCAGTGCAGGTTCAGTTTTGTGGATTTGCACTGTGTCAGACAGAGTTTGACTCTGTACAAACACATGAGTTTGACTCAGTCATGGAGACAGGCTAAAGATCGTCACATGAGGACTGTGATTTATTTGATGGGAGTCTCTGTGTTTGCTACTTTCAATTTCCTTAAATTGCAGCCAAATGCTGCTTCTTTAATGCGTATCACTCATATTTGCGTGTTTTTGCGCCGCTGTCACCCGCCGTCTAGCTGTCTGTACCTGGACTACACCCATCATCTGTCTCCCCCTGTGCTTTAACATAATGGTATGAGGTCTTTAAGTCCGACACCATTTCTGGGTCCAAGTGCTCGTAGATAAACGGCAGTGGCAGAAGCAGTGACCGTTCACTGTAACACGCCTCTTCTCTTTCTCATCGCTAAAATCACAGCTCAGTGTGTGTTTTTTATCCGGATCGGTTAAAACAAACAGGGACACAGCATTGCGGCATATTGAACACAGGACGTTTTGGACCCGGAAATGGAATTCTACATCATCACCATGTCCCCCTGTGTGATTGGCTGCATGGTGTGCCCGTCAGTTCTGCCCCGTCCTCGGGTTTGTGAGCAGAGCTCATGAGAAACTGGGGAGTCGGCTCTTCTGATTCATTACCAAGCATCCCTAACACTGAGACACACAAATGTTAAAACTATAACCGTGATTGTGACCATTAAAGGATTGTTCCACTTTATTATATTACATCAGTAAGTGTGGGTCGTCCTCCGATCAGAACATCTTTAATCCTTTAAATCGTCTGCTTTGAGCCTGAACGAAGAAATCAGAAACTTTGGTTGACTGCATGTTTCAGTCATGCTTGATGTGTTCGTGGTCCTCATGTTGTTCCAGGTATTAGACTGAGCCCCCGGGTCCATGTGAGGCTGACTCTGAAAAGCCTGCCTCTATCTGTTGAGCTGCACAGATATGAAGAAACAACACAAAAACTGTTGAGTCCCCAGAAACTTCAGGAAACTACAGTTAAACATTTTGAAACCACAGAAACCGGAAGTCTCACACTTCTCCTTTCTCCAGAATTACAGAAAAAGCGAGATGCTGAGCATCACTGGGATTGGCTGAAGCACGTGGACATAAAAATGAGACTCATCAGGTCTTCTGTCAGACTGCTTCTGCTGTAAGGAGATGAGGATAGAGGTAGAAGCCCTGCTCAAACAGAGGCATCAGCACTGTGGTGCTCAGTATAATTATTAATTATAATGATGCACAGACTCATCAGCTGTTAGTCTGTAAATACACAAACAGGTGCTTTAACTAAAAAGGGCAGAAATAACACTGAGGCCTCAACAACTGGGTCTTCTCCAAACCTCCAGGCCTCCAGGGAAAGCTCTTCTGAGCACTTCCAAAACTGAAGCTCTGACACCAGCGCCCGTCCTGAGTGACTCGGTAGGAGTGCTTCATCCTCATCCTCATGGAGTCGAGATCAGTGATGTTCTTCGTCCTCCTCTGGACCATCGGAGGCTGTGAGGTTCGAGGTGAGAGGCTCCTCTCATGAATCTGCAGCAGTCATGACCTTTAAAAAGACGTCTCAGTTTGGGTGACCCATCAGGCTGCTCCACAGATCTGAGCTCAGTCTTTGCTTGGTGTCATTGTCGCACTGTGGAGCTGTTTCATTCTGTTTATTCCATGGATCCATTTTCATTGATTGAAGCAGTTTTGTTGGAGGTTTGTGTTCTGTGTCTTATTTCAGTGGTAAAAGATGAATTAACCATCTCATGTAAAGTGCACATGTTTGATTTCCCTCCTGGGAGGACTGACTGTACTTCATCCTGGTCTCCCTGAGAAACTCCTGGCAGCTTCTCAGGTGCTCTTTAAAGGGCTGAATAACTTTTATCTTTGGCAGGCCAACGTTTCTCAGAGTTCATCATGGAGCTGCTCCTGGTCCTCACGAGCTCTGTGAGTTCAGGCCATGATCTTCTATTCTTCTGTTTTTTTCTTTTTCCTGCAGACCTGTCGGGAAAGCAGTTCACGTTTCCCAGCGACCCCAGAGGTGTAAACCAGCCCCACGTTGTTCTTCGTGCTAATACCCGCTCCGTCTCCAACATGACCGTCTGCCTTCGCTTCTTCTCCCAGCTGAACCGGATGCAGGGACTCTTTTCTTTGGCCACCCGCGGCCACTCAAACGCTCTGATGCTGAACAAAGACGCTGAGGGATCCTACAAGGTCCACGCAGGTGATGACACCTACACCTTCATAAAGCTACCCACCAAAAGGATGGACTGGAACTCGGTCTGCTGGACCTGGGACTCTCAGACCGGGCTGACCCAGCTCTGGTTGAATGGACTTCGTACTTCACAGAAGCTGGTGGGACAGAATCATCCGGTCCGCGGTGATCTGAGCATCATCATCGGTCAGGAGCAGGATGCGTATGGAAGTGGTTTCGACAGGAACGACTCATTCGAAGGAGACATCGCTGACCTGCACATGTGGGACCGTGTGGTGTCTGCATGTGACCTCAGGTCCTACATGAATCAGGGCTCCTTCTCTCCGGGGAACCTCCTCAGCTGGAACAATCTGAGCTTTGAGGTGTCGGGGAACGTCTTCATCCAGGACGCAGACTTTGAGGAACCAGTCTGTCAGTAACGTGGGTGATTCTGTGTTAATGTTAGGATTATTCTGTAAACTTTCTTCTGTTTACACTGAATTATCATATCTTCTGTCTTCATAAGTTCTATATTACACTGTTGTTTTATTTTGAAGTCTGCAGGAAATACATTCATACATTTACACATATAAGGTTCATACACATTCTTACATATAATACATACAATACACAGACCCTCACGTAGGCTGCGTATACAAATGTAACTTACAGACATTCCACAGAATGCTTACTACCATATATGGTAAGGAAAGAGCCAAGAATGCTGTTTATTGCATGTTGTAAACTGAGTTTATGTAACCCACGTGACTTTATTGTGAAGGTCTGAAATAAAAACGGGACAAGGAGGTTGATCCGTAGGAGACCACTTCCTCTTTGCTCAGTGAAAGGTCATGTCCCTTGACCCGGGAGCTGAGCTCAGAGGATGGGATTTTCCTCCTTGCGCAAGTAAAACTAAGAAAGCTGTTGGTGTATTTGTTCATTGTTAATGTTGAATGATTTGAGCCTATCAGTTAACATCTGCTGTGCGTTTTTCAGATCAATTAAAGTTCATACATCTCGTTCTGCTCCGTCTCTTCATTTATCATGATCAGAAGGTTTACACCAGCCTTTGTACCCCAGTCAGCAGTTATGTAATGTTCATGAAGTCACTGCTGCAAAAGCTGTTCGTGGTCAACAACACTTCGCTTCTGCCATGCAGCACAGCGCAGGCTTGGTCAGATAACTGCATTAAAAATGCTCCAGAAGGCTCCAACAGCACCAACACAGTCCAGAGGTCCAGTTCAGGGTGAAGCCCAGCAGAGAGCTAGCAGCTACAGCCACCTGTGTCACCATCCACCTTTCAGTCAAAGAGGCCACACCCCTAATAAAGCAAACTTTAAACAGGTGAATTATCTTGTTCCTGTTTCAAAGAAATGTTTAATGAGATGTTAACTTTGAAGACATTTTAGTTACATTTACAGGATCAATCCAGAACTGAAACTTTATGATTACTTTTTTGCATAGATTCTGTCACTATAATAATTCAGTTTTGGGTGTGATGTGTCCCACACTGCTAGAGCCTGAAAGGTGTATTTATCTGCAGGTTCTGACAGTTTTATCCAGCATTGTGTAGAGGCCTATTTAATGTATTCATTTTAGACAAGAAAACCAGCCCGGCTGCTCACCGTGGCCTGGAAGCTGAAAAAAAGTCTAATAACGCAGAGAAAGTGAAGAGGACGTGATGAAGGGTGTGGCAGGCTGTACTCTGTGATTTCCTGTGTGTGATCCAAACCGCGGCTGGATCTCATCAGATGATCAGTTACCTCCATCTACAGGAAACACAGCTGAATTACGTCAGCTGACCCGCGGTTTCCGGGCTCTGACTGGTCCCCTCACAGGTTAGACTGGTTTTCACATCATTGCAATGTTTCTCTGCAGTTATGAGCATGTGATGCTGACCTCAGAGCAAACACTCAGCACAGCAGGACTGACGAGGAGCACGAGCAGCTGCTGCTCTCCAAATGTTTCCTCCACACATGAAGCTGGAAAGTTTGTGGAAGCTGATCTGAAGTGAGCTCAGCAGGTGAGAATCCCACCACAGAAACTTCTGAATCACATTGCCTGTAGGAATGGTTCTTGGTGCTGATTGGCTGTTTGCTTGCAAGTATAAATCTGGTGACAGCTTTCACTGATTTCAGAGTGATTTTCAGAGTGACGTGTAGGTTTGGTGGTGGTTAGTGGGTGAAGCGAACAGGTGTTTGACGGTAATCTGAGCTCAGTCAGCGGTGAGGAATGCTGCGAATTCCTGAACTGGTTTGGCAGTTTGGGCAGGAACATTTCACGGAATGCAAACTGGGATCTGTCTTTGGGGTTCTCTCAACTTTTTCACATTTTAAAGATGAAAACCAAGATTCAGAGCTTTTCATCAGGATGTGATACTGCAGGGTTTGGAAGCACAGCATCTACACCTGAACAAACACGAACCTGTCAGCTCTCAGGTGTGTTTCAGCTCTAAAACTGCAGAGTGAAAAGACAGAATAAAATCAGTCAGACTGTTTTTATTGGACAGTGTTGGGATTCTGACTGCTGGGGTCAGGGAGGCTCTGCAGGAGCACCAGCAAATACTTATGAGTCAGACACATTTTGGGCAATCATTCCTAACTTGGGGATTATTGTAAATCCATCAGGGATGTACACAATCCATCAGGGATGTACACAATCCATCAGGGATGTACACAATCCATCAGGGATGTACACAATCCATCAGGGATGTACACAATCTGGAATTAAATGATGACTTATTTCAGTAAAACAGCAAATCTATTCTGCTCTGTGATTACAGGTGACAGGCCGGCCTGACCAACCTCACACTCACTCTGAAGGGGTCTGTCAGTCCTGAATATCTGTGACGTGTTGATGGCAGCAGTGTGAACTAACCTGTGCTGTGAATGTTGTTGTGCTGACTGAGTGTGTTGCTGTGTGTGTGTGTGTGTGTGTGAAGGTGTGGGCTCTGTAATGGATCAGTGTGAAGACAGAGAGGAGGGAGCCCCTCCCTCTAAGACCACTCTGTTTGTGGAAGATGAGAGCCAGACCAGAGGTCAAAGGTGAGACCACCATCTCTAACTCTTCTGCAGGTCAGAGTCAGACCACATGATGACTCACACTTAGAGCTCTGTGTGTGTGTGTGTGTGTGTGTGTGTGTGTGTGTGTGTGTGTGTGTGTGTGCGCGCGCGACATCTGTTGAAGTAGACAGCAGCAGAACGGACTCGACTCTGCTGAGCCTGAGCCTGAGCCTGAGCCTGAGCCTGAGCCTGAGCCTGAGCCTGAGCCTGAGCCTGAGCCTGAGCCTGAGCCTGAGCCTGAGCCTGAGCCTGAGCCTGAGTGCAGCAGTGAATGCTTCATGGAGCTTCTTCCTTTGAAAGAACAACCTTCCTCTGAAACAGCGTAAGTTTGTCATGTGTATACGAGTTTATTTAGACAGGTGATTGAGACAAAGGCCAGGCAGGACATGGACCTGGGACCTTCCTGTCAGGCAGTCATTTCTACAGACAGCTAAGCTGGTTATTACCAGGGACCAGCTGTCTGTGGTGATTTGTGAAGGTGACTGGTTAAAAGTCTCTGAGGCCTTGATGGTGACAGTGTTGGAGGAGTTGCAGTAATGAACTTCTGGCAGGTACATGGGAAACAAGGCAGGAGAGAGGATTGGAAAGACCAGACTGGGTGAGCCAATCTACCAACATAGTGAGCTAGCAGAGAGCAGCAGCCAGACACAGATTAATGGTAAATGGACTGGTTCTTATGCAGTGCTTTCTTACTCTAGCTGAGCATTCAAAGCACTTTATACAACATGTTTGCATTCACCCATTCACACACATTCATAGCCCAAAGGCTGCATCGGACAGCAACTTGGGTGTCAGTATCTTGCCCAAGGATACTTTGGCATGCAGACTGGAGCGGCCAGGATTTGAACCACCAACCTCAGTAGATGACCTGCTGATAGGTTCAGAATCATTCAGAATTAACATAATGGAGGAACAAATGCACATACACAGCTTTCAGGTTTTCGCCGCTGGCGGGAGGAAACCATGCCTCTTCAAGCACCGAGACAGAAAAGTAAATTCTCCGCTCCTCACTCAAACAGGAAGTGGTTTCTCTCAGAGGATGTTCCCTCCACGCACGGTTTTTATTCAGAACTTTCAAAGTAAGGGTCATGTGATGCATCATCAATGACTCCACACTAAATGCAGTTCAAAGCAGGTAATAAACATTTAAAATGCGTTCGCATGGCTTCACACAAAGATATCACTTTTACAACCAGTTCCTTCCTGGCTCTTTCCCACGCTGGTGATCTGGTTGATAAGGAAACTCAGGAATGTGAACGAGGCTTTCATGTGTGCTCCTGTGAGAACTCAAGCAATGAAACAACATCTTCAGTGTCCTTCTTTCAGAAGGGACACTAAATCTCCTCATTTGAGTAAGAAGAAACAACAGTATATTAAACAAGATAAAACTTATACCAAAGATATGATAAAATACAGAAAACATGTTAATATACCTAACACCTGCTCTACCTCCTGAACCACAGCCACCCTGAGATTTACTGAGAGGAGCTGCAGGTGCCAACCTGGGAAAGGGTGGATGCACAGGTAGGCCCATCTCTCCACCTGCGAGAGAGAGAGAGAGAGAGAGAGAGGGAGACCCCAGAGCCTGACAAAGTTGGCTTCTTACATGTTTCCACCGCTGAGGTGCTGGTGCTGGTTCCAGTGAACCGGCAAACCTGCTGAACTGCTTAAGAACGACCCTGCGTTTCCACTGTGCTGTGGGCGGGTCCTCGTCTGGAAACGGACGTTGACGGGCACAAACGTGGGAGAACACGCTCCCCTTTTTGCAAAGCTCTATTTTTTGGCTGCAAACATGTTTGTCCCTGTTTTTTCACTTTCTTCATTCCCTCACATCCATTCCCATAGTTTCAGCAGTCTCCCTCCAGGAATCTGCTGACATTTGTGAGTCTTTATATTGATGCTTGATTATTATTCCTGATTGTTATTCTCTGACTGATAAAGTAGCCGGAAACGCACAAGGACCAAACAGGTTAATCACAGCATTGCTGTCATGATTCTGGGCCAATGGCCCGGTGTCTTGTCTTCTTTTTGGTTATGTTTTGTTATCTCTGATTATGTTTAGTTTTTTTTGTGTAGTTCTTCAGTTTGTTGTGGTTTTGAGTTCAGTCTGGGTTTGGTATCCTGCTGTCTTCCTCTGTCTTGGTGTTTCAGTGTCTGTTAGTTCCTGGTCTCTTGTCTATTCTATTCCTCATGTTGAGTTTAGTCTGCATTTGTGTCTGGTTTGTTTACTTCCTGTTTTAGTTTGACAGTCCTGTGTTCCCTGTGTGTTGTGCTGAGTTTTGCTTCCTGTGTTTTCATTAGTATGTTTTTGTCCACCTGTTCTCCCCAGCTGTTTCCTGTTATCCCTCATCATTCCCTGTGTCTATATTGTCTGCATTTATTCTGTTCTCCCTCATGGAGGTGTGGTTTTGTTCCAGTTTTCCTGTCTGCCCAACAATTTAGTTTTGTTAAGTACTGCTTGCCTTTGTATTTATATTTTGGGTAATTCAGTAATATACCACCATCAACCTTCCGTCCTGTTTTGGAGTCTGCTTTTGGGTCCTCTCTGCTCACCACACCACCCGTACGTCACAGAAGGACACAACCACTAGTGGACCCCGCGAACTCAGCTCTGCATGAGTGGCAGCAAGCAGCTCTTCGCTATGCAAGACACTGTGGAGATTTTGGATTCACCTCTGCTGATTGAATCACCTTGTCCTGAACCAGAATCAAACTCTGAGAATGAACATTCAATTCGAGACCCAAATTTTCATAAACACTATTTCAGTTGTTAGTCACCCAGTAATTACCTCTCCAATTCAGCTTCTGAGCCAGCCACATCATACACTCAAACAACTGACTGTAAAGCACCACCATTTCCCCTGCCACACCCCTCAAAGACCACGTTCTTCACGCTATGGACAATGAAACTGTGGATAATATAACAGTGGACAATAATAATAAGGCTGTGTGCTCTGTGGCTTAGGCAACCCTGTGATAGGCAGGGGGACACAATATTACACAGGCTTCATGGATTGATGTCAGAACACCGCTGGCTTCTGGACTCTTAACTAAAAACTATATCAAGCAACTAACTCATTCTGTTGTGCGTTCTCTCCCCTCTGAGACTCATGAAATGGCTGTCACTAATAAGTCGGCGTGCAAAGAGACTGTGGACATTATAGAAACTGTTGTCATTGCTACTGAGGTAGCCATGGAGTCTGTTTCTAACCCCCATAACACTGTTGGTGCCGTTGAGGCTTCCCCTGTGCCTGAGCACCTATCACCCATCCCTGTCCCTAGGGTGGGGGTGCATAGAGCTCATCCTGTCCCTGCACCCATGCCTGTTCCTTGGGTGGGGCTGACCGTGGTCCAGCCTGTTTCTACACCCGAACCTGTTCCTCGGGTGCGAACGCATCAGGTGAGGTCAGCAAAGGCTCACCCTCGACCTCAGCTTCAAGAGACCATGGAGAGTCCTTATAAGCACCCCGAGTTGTCTGAGATGGCTGCGTGCCCCGCAGAGACGCTCCAGTCGTCAGAGGTCATGGCTACATGCCCAGCACCACCTCAGCCTGCACCACAGCCTTCAGCACCTCAGCCTGCACCACAGCCCCAGTGGTCGGAGGAGACGGCTGCACGCCCTGCACTGCAGCCCCAGCCTTGCGCATTCAGTGCCTGAGCCCATGCCAGGGGTACGGCTCAGTCAGCACCTATGCCCGAGCCCACGCCGGAGGGTCCTGCTCGGTCCTAGTATCCTGTGCCCGGGCGTCGAAAGGGTCCCGCTCAGTTCAACCATTATCCAGTGCCTCGTCTGGAGCATGGAGGTTCTGGCTCAGTCCGAGCCTGGTCCTGAGGTGTGCCATTGCCTCCTGTCTTGTCTTGTCACTGCCATTGGGATTGCGGCCGGCCCCTTGTCCTTTCTCACCTCGTCGCCGCCGCTGGCACTGTGGTCGCCCCCCCGATCAGCCTCACTTCCATGAGGCTCCCCAGTCCTTGGGTCTGACCCCTTGGCCTGGGTGGCCCGCTGAACTTTTTGAACTGTTTCACCTCTGTTCTGCTTTGTCCTGATGCCCAGTTTTGGACTGTTTTTCCGACCTTGTGCCGTCGCTTTTTGTTCTGGCCCTGTGTTTTTGTGTTTGTTCTGCTCCTTGGCCTTGTGCTGCTGCCTTTTTTGTTTTGTTTTTTGGCCCCTGTTTGGACTCGTGTCCTTTTTGGGCAGAGTGTGGGGGAATGTGCTGGATGTAGAGTCGAGTCTAACTCTGGTTTTGTTCCTGCCAGGCTTCATCAGCAAAGCCCAGTGCCTCCTGTACCCAACTCAGAGCCTGGGGAGGCTTCTTTTAATGGCCAACCACTGCCTGGAGAAAAGTGCGTCAGTTTGTGAGTGTGCAGTAACCTGTTCTCTTTATACTGTATTTTCTATTAAAGTCATATAAAACTAAAACATGTACACCTTAAATTTTATAACTATAAAATAAGACAAGAAAGCATATAAAAGCCTTACCTCCAAAGAAAGGGAGGCAGCTATCGAGGTTAACACACAACACATCCCAAACACAACAATCACACACAACAGTGAGAACATCATTTCCATTAGAGCGAGACAGCGCACCTTTAACAAACTTTGCTGAATGTGTTTGCAGCGGTGAGCAGCAGAGCTCGGAGGCTCTCGGTGCTCCGACTGTCCCTCAGCATCAAACACATCTGGACTCCATATTTATGGTCTGAACATTCAAATTCAACACTTCATTAGCACATCAGTGGGTTTAGGGGTTAATGGAGGGACTGATTCTGTGATTTACACAGACACAGCACACTTACTGATGAGCTCACTGAATCTACATGTTTGTTCCAGTTACTACAGGAAAACATGGTCAGTTTTATAAAGACTGAGCTGGAGAAGATCCAGAAGGTTCTGTGTCCAGATTACCCAAAATGCTTAGAAAGTCTGAGAGAGGATGAGGGGGTGTTGGGGGATGAGGATGAAGAGCAGAAGAGCAGCAGAGAGGCATTTGTGAAGATCACACTGGACTTCCTGAGAAGAATGGAGCAGGAGGAGCTGGCTGAGCGTCTGCAGAGCAGTAAGAAGATTTTATTATCTTTAACTTGATGGAAAGAGGAAATGTAGGCACAATGGAAGTTTGTATTTCAAAAATCAGCTGTTAATATGGTCCAAGCATTGGTATCATTTAACTACACCTCCCGAGAAGCCTTTATTTAATTGATGGTATAGATTATATTGATGGAATATTTGATGGAATAGATTTAAAAAAAAAAAAAAAGGTAGGTCATTTGATTTCTTTGATTGCATTAATTTACTGTAAATGTGATTTTGTGG